>LJPH01000504.1:0-29455 GCA_001430925.1 Byssoonygena ceratinophila
ACTAGAGTCTAGAATATAAATTCTGAAATTCTGATTTAAAGTAATTCATCTTTCAGCAGCAAGATTCTTGCCCAATGCTGCTAGATCTAAATGCTGCATGAGTTCAAGATGCAATAACTAGCTTCTGGTCCGGACCTCTTTCACTTGGCTTTTTTTGAATTTTGATAAATTGATGCCAGCCGGCCAAGACTAGAGTCAGCCGTAACTTGAGTCTTGACAGTGTTAGATATGAGTGTCTGAACAGGGTGGACTTGACTTACATTGATCTCTGAAGTTGACATGAATAAGAAATCTTCGAATTTAATGACAGATCTGACTTCTGAGATGATCAGATATGTAAGTTCTGTTGCTAGTAGTGCTACCAACCCAAGAGTCCAGAAGCATTTCATCCTGATTCCTGATCTGGGTCTCTGGAGATAGACAAGCAATTGACTTGTCAGTGTTTGGGAGAAAAACGGTTTCAGGTTCTGGAACATTCACCTGAACCAGGTTGTTGACTGCTAAACTGTAACCATTGACTATACACTCCTGCCAAAGTAATTAGGCAGTGCTTCTTCAAGAATCAAAGATTAAGTTACATCCCGTCGAGGTTTTCTGCTCAAACAGGGTGCCGGGTCCTTCTCTTTTGATATCAAAAATGGTTCTGGAATAAGCCACCACCAATGTCTTTTCAAGCCCGGGCGTTTAGGTCCAAAACTCGGCACATAATCTTGGGTTGGTGAGTGATAGATGATCCAACTTCCAAGTTCCAAACTGTACGGAACTTAGTCAGTATGAAAGAGCACCAACAATGCAAAATGGTATATTATAATTCTGTCATATCTTGCAGATTCGCAATTCATTCTCCTGTACTTTGGAGTCGAAGTCCAAAGGCGAAATCAATTATATACTGCAGCGGCTGCAGCCAATTCCGGCAAATTCCGGACTTCACTGCTACATGAAATCACTTCGCCAGATTGTCTGCTGCATAAAAGCTGTGAACCTAGGCAGCATGTCGACATCATGATAAGGATGAGCAGAGAGCCTGTCAGGCAAAAAAGGAATGAGAGATAGCCTTAGTCGCACCAGGGTTCGAACCTGGGACCTTCTCGGAACACGGTGTTCAACTTGATGTGAACGAGAAATCATGACCACTAGACCACGCGACTGTATATCGGCCGTACTCCCGCGAAGTTGAAAATTCCCCCAACTCAAATTGAGAAGTATAAAAATGTCCTAAAGTCTCTTTGAGAATATCGCTTTGTAAGGAATCGAGGGTATTAAAGTGCTAGATAGCCACTCGAGACGGAGCTAGAAGCGCTGAGAAGCATCATAATAGAAGCTACCTGTTGTGCACTGAACCGTATTGCAGCCTGTAGAGAATATATGTTGAACATGGTCCCAGAAGGGTATGGAAGAAACACGAATTGATTCGCTCCAGATGAGATACACAGAGACATAAATACACGGGAAAGGACACAACAATATAAATAGCCCTGAATTCCCTGAGTAATAGAAATGATATGTGAAAACCGACTCCCAAACATTTCGGAAGCAGGATTGAAAAAGTTAATTATAAAGACTTAGTTCTCGATGGTCGTATGTCGACTCCTCGGTCAGCGGACACGTATGAGAGAGCAAGTCTTATATGACCCGCATATAAAATTGCAAATCACCGTCGAGGTGGCTGTTGGATGGATCTATGCGCTTTCCTCCATGACTTCAAAGATACCACCCATCACATATCGTGGTTTGTGAATCGCACTTGAGTTTGCGTAAGTCGTACGGTCTGCATCCACTCGGAAGCTGGAGAGTTTATTGTCGACCTCAAAACTTGCCAGCATTGGCATGGGGTCCACTGGGCGAGGTTCCATTAGTCCTAGGCCTCGTCGCTCGACTTCATCTTCGGAGCATCTAGAAAGCTCTTCGCTTAGTGCAAGATCAACGGCGGATGGACGACGACGGAGAAACAAGGACGAAAGTCGAAAAGAACTAGGGGAACGTGATTTGAACGAATCTCTACTTCGGCTGCGAGCACGGCGGATATATGGGCCAAAAGCATGGCTCCGGATCGCACTTATGGGACTGGACGTTGGAGAACAAGTGGGGCTGGAAGTCGCCGATGTCAGTGGACTTCCTCGCTCAGAATCAGTCGAATTCGAGTTGCTGTACGCAAAGGGATTCCGCAGAGGGCTGAAGTCCGTCCATGGAGAAGGCAGTAGCCGGGGATTTGAGCGGTTGCAGTCTGCCATTTTATGTCCGATTAATGGAGAGAGTGCCTCGAAGAGGCTTATCAAGTCTTGCACGGCCGTCTTGAGAAGGATCCGTCTGATGGTCGCTTCAGGATACTGGATTGCTGCAGAACAATCCTGATATAACACACAGTAACACAAATATGACACGACCGTTCTGCCGATTAAATAGGAAGAATTGCGTAATGCTGTACAGGTATCCAAGCAGAGTGTTGTTCGAATATGGGATGAGAAAGAATGGAATCAACGGATCGACCGTGTAATAAGTGAGAGCGTGACCGAGACGGAAAGAATGGCGGCAGGATTGTAAGCAGCAGTTGCTACCCTTGACGGTGGGAAACCCGTGCGTCAAGACCGGTTCCGGACGGACGAGGAAAGGGGATGCGGGAGAGCGACGACAAGTATAAAAGGAAATGGCGCGTTCTAAAGATGCTCCAGCTCGTTAGTTGTTTCACTCAAACCATGCCAGGGCAACGCAGCGGACAAGGCAGAGGAAAGCCGAACCGGAATCCCCTGGATTGTCTGGTGGAACAGCCACGGGTTAACTCTTCGATCTCTGGATTCGGAGCACCACAAGGAGGAGAAGAGAACAAGGCGAGGAAAAAGAGGGAAAGGAGAAGAGAAGGGGAGGCTCAATCTGAATCAGAAACTGTGAGAGGCGAGGTCCCGACCATCGTAGTATGTCTCTAATTGGCGATGGATTGAGAAGAGTGGTTGAAAAGAGACGCGAGGAGTCGAGGACAGACCCTGGCTGTCTCAGTTTGCAGGAGGAAGTGGAAATGATCCACACCGGGGCCGCCGCAACTCGTCAGTGAGTTCGATATCTCGACGTCATCTCATCCTTTGCAAAGGCAGTCAAGCGATCATTGTTCATTCACAGACTTCATCCAGCCTGGCTTTTTGGGAATTAACAAGACATTCACTTGGAGGCATTGGTTATTATCAACCAACTAACTAGTTCACGCCCAACATGAAGCCTGCAGCTTGGCTCTGCAATGATCTGAACTAAGAAGGTCAGAAAGGACGCCAACACTATCTTGCTGTTTCCAATGAATTGTCACAGATTCTTATTGATATTGTTATGCATGACTACAAGCCCCTATTGAAACCAGGCTGAATGCTCAATGATGTCTCAACAACACCAAAACTGATGCTAATAGCTACATATACCACATATACTTGTTACAGGCCAATGGAAATCACATCTATGATCTGATACAAGTCAAATGCCATAGCTGTTAGGTGTCTGTCTGAGGATTACTGGGGGTGAAGGGTGCAAGTCATCACAGTCACCTTCTATAATACAGTTGCTGCCAAATATCTGTGAGCAGCTTACAGAAAACAGGTCAAATTGCTCAATAAACCCTCTGTGCATACCATGTGGTCTTCTATCCCCATTCAAGCTTTCACAAAGCGGCCTCTGGAGTGAACTTGGGTGCACTGAGAGCTGGGGGTATTGTAACCCCTGAGCACGGTCCCATAGATACAAGAGGTGTTTCAGAATAACAACTCTCTCACATGGCCAAACAGTTAGCTGTTGCTGCAATGATGCTAAATGCTAATAAAATAGCTAATTTTGCCATCAGCTAAATAGGATTTACACAGGATGGGACCAAGCATGCTGCAATCAGGTTGTGCTGCTTACTACTCTGTACATCAGATGTGAATAAAGCCAAAGCAGCAAGTAAGTTAGCAGTCAACAGAATGTCAAAAGAGACATTTGCAAAAGGTTGATGTGTAGCAATTGATATAGCAAGGTCATAATCAGATAACACATGTCCCCAAAATATGCATCTACTGTACAAACTTGCGCTAACCCATGAGCTGTACAGATGCAGAAGGCCAACAGACAAAAACACCGCAACAAAGAGTTGTACATACATACATACACAGAACTAAAAGAACATGTGAAACAAGGGAATCTCGACGCACGCATAAAAGAAGAAAAGAAAGGATATCTTCAAAGGGGTCATCTGTGGTGTGCAGAAGACACATGTGATTACCATAAGCCTGATCACACCATTATTCTCCAAAATATAATCAATTGCCATCTTTCCCATAGTCAGATAACCTCCTAAAGTACCCCCACCATTATATCTATCGTATTCGCATCAAATAATCATATATAATAAACTGTATCTCTTTATTCGCCGAGGTGTGATATATTTCCGCCGCCGATGCAGCAGAAAAGTCATTTGTAAAAGGAAAACGGTGGTCAACCGGAGCCACGACATAATAATCAGCTTCAATTGCCTTGTGAGCGGCGCTGCGTGAAACTTCGCCGGATACTCTCTCCCCATACAGAGTTGTCGAACGAGTCCATCACTCCCTGAACGCTAACTGAACTGCCAGCGCGAGGGCGGCTGGTGGCGCCATCTGTTTGTCCCATGTCTCCATCGCCGAGTGTTGTTCGATGAGGTGAAAGTGAGCCAATCTGGGACCACTCTGATTGAGTGGGCGAGAAAAACGGATCCTCAGATATGGTAGTATCAAGACGAGGTGGATTGCGGGAGCTGCGGTCTGACGGTCCCGACCGATCACTCGTCGGTGAAAGCATTAACGGAGATGGTGGTCTGGTTTGACGGCCTTCAGAAACTGCTTCCTCTTCGCCGTCGTCCTCGACATAGATCTCTGGGACGGAAAATTGCGGCACATCCACTAGTCGAGAGTTTTGCTTGAGTTCTTGATGTCGACGGAACCGACGAGACCAATACAAGGTATTAAAGAAACCAACAACCACATGTCGACGCACTGCTTCGTCTACACGTTGAAGTCGAGTGCGTCGTCGCAGGAACTCTTCCAATCTAAAATCATGTTGTCAGCAAATTCGAAGAAAGTACAAAGGGCATTGTCAAATCCACCTTAAGCTCTTGCTATCATTGATGACGTTATAATGAGCAAGTACCATAAGACACGACGTGAAAGATATTCCTCGCTCTGGATCAGCGGAAACGAGAACTTCCTCGTAAAATGCATTGAGTCGAGCTCGTCTTCGACGGATGGCTTGAAGAGGAAGACCATCAAGAATTCGAGACAGTTTGTTCAAATCTATGCCGTCGACAGCTCGGACATGTGGTTGCTGAGATTCACGACGGCTGAGTTTGCATTCTTCAAGGATTCGCCCGACGGTAAAATCGCCATCGTGGATTCGCATTTCAAATACTCCAGAAAGCTCCTGCACAATGTCAACGTTGGGACACCTCCAAAGAATGCTTCAAAATTGGGGCTAACTCACACCTAGAAATCTTGGAAATTGCTCCTTGGAAATGTAGCCGGTGCCGTCGGGATCGAATGTCGCCCACGCTTGTTTGTAGCGACGAATTTCTTCTCGGTTAATGGCGTACAGCCCGCTGCTTCGCTGGTACACGTATGAAAAACTTTCGAAAATAAGTGATACAAAAAGAGAAACGAAAATATACATGCTAAGGATGTTCCAAGAAATAAAGAGCGTGCGAGCCCAAGCCGCACTGCCACAGTCGCTTTGGAAGAATTCGTCATGAGAGCTGCAGTAGGGGTACTCCATATTTGCAAAATCTTCCATGACTTGGTTCCAACCTTCGCCGCAACTCATCCGGAAAAGAAGAATCAATGCTTTGGGAACGGTTCTGAAATTTATGTTGTTACTTTCGCCTTTGCCAAATTTTGTGAGTCCAAATATTTGCGTCAGGGCAATGGCGTAGACCAGAAACAAGACGAACCAGGTCGCCAACAAGTTAGATATTGCCGTTAAACTAGCGGCTGCCGTTTTGAAGAGCTGATCGAGCTGGTTATTTCGCGGGATAAGGAGTAGCGTTATCGACACCAAGAAAAGTTTGTGGAGTTGCATAAAAGCGCGGTTTTCTTGGCCGATGAGGGATAGTAGTGTAGTGACAAAGGCTCCTGAAACGGACAACACGGAATATAAATCCCAGGAGCTTCGACGAAACCGCGGCCATGTTAGGCCGATAAGACGGATGGTAACGTTGGCGATATAGAATAGGGTCAGGACGAAAAACAGTATATCTGAAAATGTCAGTAAGGATGAAATCGTAAAGTCAAGGATTGCAAGGTATCACCTCTCGTTTTATCCCACCATGCCACCGTAGGGTGAAACTCCAAAACAAGCAACAACAGATGAATAAGAAGTAAGGTGGTTATGAATTTGGCCCAAGGCCCATGCTTTTTCACGGCTATTCTGTATGACCATGCCTTGAATTTACTGCTGTCCTTGCTCACAGACCTCTTGGATGGCGAGATTTGTCTCAACAGCTTGCGAAGCTCCAACCACGATCGTTGCTCCGCGGTCAAGAATGCCACACCTGTTTGTTCTGTATAATTCCGCATGAAAACAGAGACGAACAACGTCAGGACGAAGACGGCACCTAACAGGTTGAAAACCACAAAAAAAAGTCCGTTGGCCTGCGAGGCGAGTGGGCGAGGTTGTTGTCCAGCGCGGGTGATGCTCATAGCACTCCATAACACATCCGTCCAGCCTTCCTGGGAAACAATTTGGAAAAGGATGAAGAGCGAATCACCGAACGTGTCAAAACTATAAAACGGATTGTCAACTACTCGGGGAGCCAGTACCTCCCAGGCGAATGGGGAAAAGTTGTATTCTCCGACGCAATGTTTTAGGGAGCTGTATCCAAAGTCATCATCGTTACATCTTTTCATCTGGTTGTTGAAAAGATTTAACCCATATATTGCGAAAGGTACCAAGAATCCCATCGAGACTAATGCTGCCTGTGCCAACTGTCAGTTGCCTGCCGTATTGCTGAAACAACTGGGGATGGGTTCACTTACGGATATAACTTTCCACCCACCAACAATAATAACGGAGTGAAAGGTTTCCCTTGCACTGTCACTAACATTAAGTAGCCTCAAAGCCCTTAAGGCGCGAAACGCTCCGACCACGCGGGACACATCTCCATTCTGATGCAGAGAAGCAATGACGTTTACCCAAAGCGTAATAAGCACTAGTCCATCAATGAATCCCCATGAACCTCTAAAGTAAGCGTTAGGTGTCCAAAAAAAGCCATCTGCAATCACTTTTATCAGCGCTTCAGCACTGAAGACTACAGCGAACCCAATGTCTGTCCACACAAACCAGTTTCTCACTGCATAGTTGTGTGTTTGGAAGTAAGTCCGCTGATACAATGGAGTAGCAATGCAGGCCAGTAATACCATGGCAACAATAGCTGCGTAAATAAAGGCGGAGAACGTGTACCAGACTGGTTTATAGGGGTCCACGCCCTCGATACGGGTGTTGCCGCGCCCAGGTCCCACGATTCGTTGGCAGAGACGGCGCATTGGATGAGTAGGTGAGAAGGTGAATAAGGACACGTTATATCTTGGATACCGTTGCAAGTACTGCCGTTGGGCTTGTTTCCTTTGTTCGGAAGCTGAAAGCACCTCTTTGGCCATCGCAGTAGGATCGAGTTCATCATAGTCCCTCGAGATCTTCAACTTTGAGTAAAAGGGATTCGGTTCTCGATTCGTTATCCGACCTTTGAGCTTGCTAAACCAGTTTGCAAATGTCCCAGGCTGCGTAGGACCCGGAGACGTCTCTGGTTGTTGATTCTCCATCTGTCGCATGGGAACGGGTTCGTCTAAAAACTCGTGAACAATAGCGTCCTTAAGCAGCATTTCTAATGCAGCGGGCCCATGGTCAAGAGGGTCGCGATACTTTTGCTGGTCGCGGCCGAGTTTAAAAATGGAGGAGATGGCAAGGTTCCCTTGCGACGAGCCACTAAGCTGCTTCTGCTGCAGAAAGGCTTTCATTTGGTGCAGTCTCTTTTCGTCTTCAGAAACGTCAAAACTCTCCTGAATGACAGCAATGAACATATTTAGAACAACAAAATTGGCGAGAATGAACCACATCATAAAAAAAACCGCAGAGATCCATGCAGAACTGTATGGAGCGCTTGATGCCGTAGCGTTGTACAGGATCGTTGTCCAATTTTCGCTGGAGAGTATTTGATACATTCCCAAGAAGGAATTGTATATACCAAAGAAGGATACCGGAGTTATTTCACCGTCCGCACCTTGCTTTGGAATCTGGTCACGAAATAACTGGACTGCAAAAATCGAGGTTAGAAAAGTGATTAGGAAGACAAATAGGATGAGGTTCAGCAATCCAACAACGTTCCTAAAAACAGTCATAATAAGGGACCTGGTAAGAGAGAAGGCAAGAACCACGCGATAAATTCTAAGTATTTGGAAGATAGTCAAGGCGGCGTAAACGCGGTCGGAATTGCGAATAGGCGGAAGTTGGATAACCGCCGTGATCACAGCCAAGGCCAGGTCAAACCAGTTCCGAGACTTTCTAAAGAAGTTCCGCCAGTCTGCTGCAAACCGAAAGAATATCTCAAACAAGAGAATAACTGTGACTGCAAGTTCCGTAGAATGAATAATTGTTTGGCGATCTGGTCCCATTGAGGAACTTCTCATTCCTTGGACGATAAGATCGAAAGTGATAAGAGATATCCAAAACCAATATGTTTTGTCGTACATTCGTTTTAATGTGCTGACGCGAGTGGGCTTTTTCTCCTCTGGCTGGATATCGTCAATATTATCAGCGGTAAAAGCACTTCGTTTGCTTTCTTCTCGTATGACCTGGAATGATGAAGTTATAACTGCAATCAGAAGATTGACGAGCCAGAGACTGAGGACACCAAAGGTTGCAATGAAAAAGGCTGAAGCAACAAGATAGTCACTGTCAGTGGTGTAGTAGAGAATGTCCGTGAATGTGTTCGAGCTCATTACAACAAAGACGAGTTCAAGAGAGTGCGCCACGTTATCAAAGCTGACAGTCCCATTATACGGATTGGTGCCTTGTACACAAAGCGAGCCCTGTGGACATAAGTAGCCCTTGGGTTTACCAGCCCCTGGAGTTCCATCTGGAAGAAGCCAAGGCCTCCCATCGCCAGTGACATTGTCAAGGTAGCCCCCGCAAAGTTGTATCCCGTCCGGGGCGTTATTCATCGTGAAATTCCGAATGTTCGCCGGGTCCACCCAAACACAAGTTCGCTGAAGACTAGATTTGAAGCTCTGAACCCCAATAATGGCAAAGAGAAGCCAAAAGAAACAAATGAAAACCGCTACATTTACGAGTAAAGGTGCTGCTTTCTTGAGACTTCGAAGGATTACCTACAATAGATTAGGAAAAGTTTGAAGCGTGGAAGGAGCGGGCAAAACTTACAGTGGTGCCACTCGTCAGAGCCAGCAATCGAAGTATACGAAGGCTGCCGAGCATTCGAAATATAAACAAACGTTGGCTTGATTCGACAGACATAATGGACAGCACGAAAGATATCCAATAGGAAACAACAGCAAGAAAATCCAGCCTGGTAAACGAATGGCGCAGAAAAGCACGTCGAGCGAGTCTGGCGCGTTGCTGGGCTGCTTCGTCAGCGTGATTAGCCTGCGGTTGCATTCCTGTAAACGACCGCAAAATCGACATCTGGCCGTCCGCGGGATTTGCTGCTTTTTTCTTTGATAATTGCCGTTGAGGCATGAAGAGCTCTCGCCCTTTAGCAATCAAAGCTTTTTTGAGCCCTCCGGAGCGGTCTAGGGTGCTATATTCCTCGGGGTTGAGGATGAGGCCAGACACAATGACCCGGGCAGCCAATTCGAGGGTGTAAATGGTAAAAAGAACCAAGAAAGCATAATCAAACACGCTGTCGCCCCATTTCCCAATCATAGCTCGTTTATGCACCGACGATTCAACGGCAAGGAGAACGGTTTGAATAATGATAAGAATCAGGATCATTGGTTCAGTGGCAGGATGGATCAGTACCTCGCATAGAGCCTTTCGTAGCGCGTTTTCCGGAGAAAATAAACCCAATGATTTCCCTCTCAACGGATTGACTTGGGCCCGCTGCCTATTGTGCATCGATTGAGAGCGCTTTTCCTGTGCATCCCGAGGACTTCTCGACGGACTATCTCTAATGTCATGGGCATAGTCTGTCATTGCTGGTAGGATAGGTGGACCTTCTAAACGTGCAGTCTTGAGGGAAGACTTTCTTCGTAGTGACTGCTCCACGAGCTCTGATTCGTAGCTTAGATTAACGACGCGCTGAGACATCATTCTCATCATTGAGCTTGCACGAGATAGGGCCGAGCTTGAACTAGTAGGAGATAGGCGCTTCGACCGAGCCGGACTCGGTCCGGATCCAGCTGGGATGTCATAACTGCTATGCCTTCTGTCCAAGCCGCTCTCAAGATGTGGTAAATTATCACCGAGACGACTTCGTGCAGCATCGTCTGCAAATCTAACACTTTGGCTGCTGTGGCCACTGAAACTCTGATTGCGATTAGTTTGGGCTTCGGACATTCCACTTATTGGTTGTAAATATCTTCGGTCGGTCAGAGGTGTTCTATCGTTTTCCCCAGCCTCAATCGGCGAGGCATTTTCGTTAAAATATTCGGCCTCCATATGAGAGAGCGACGCCAGGTGATCAGATTCTTCATATCCCACATGAATCCCTCCGCCGACACCATCCAACCGAGAATGGGCTTGAGGCGCCGACTCCGATGGAACAAAGCGCAAGCCCGCGTTACCATCGCCGTCCGAATCATTGGGATACCCTGAGCCATTTGTTCTTGTCCCACGCCCGTTATTCGTGCTGTCCTGAGACAGATTAATCGTTTGGAATCCATGTAGATTGTCAGCTGGTTCTCGGCTAGGAGAGTCCTCCGCAATGCGCTCATATCTCCGGATGCCGGGCCTGCGACTAAGCAGAGATCGTCGTCCTAACCCATGACCTTCGTCACTGCTAATGCTCCTCGTTCTTCCTGGCCGGCCCCTGGCATGCTCAGCAATCACCGTATCGGGAGGCCGCGACAGGTCTTGGAGCGGGATGAGCTGGTCATCTTGGTGGCTATTTGGGATGCGGTTGCCGTTGCCGGAAGACGCCATTGTAACTGGCGGTTGTCATGGAACGCCAGTCATCGCCGCTTTCGTTGGAACTGAAGCATTTAGATAGCTTTTCGGTGCGAAGTCCGAACTCCGTTATTTGGCCCTGGCTAATTCGTGTTGAAATTCACCTGGTCGGCGCAGAAAGAGAAAAGTTGAGGATGAGGGGTATTCCAACAGCCTGTAGTTAGTGAGTGTCCAGAGGTCCGAGCTCCGTTATTTGGCCCTGGCTAGGTAATTCGTGTTGAAATTCACCTGGTCGGCGCAGAAAGAGAAAAGTTGAGGATGAGGGGTATTCCAACAGCCTGTAGTTAGTGAGTGTCCAGGCCGGAGTGAGATTAAAACTCGGCAGTCTGCTAAAATCTGAAGAACGAGCGTGAGAACTGCAACTGTGGTCCCTGGTTCTGGCTCAGGTACACACCTGCATATCAGTGTTCCGAAGATGTTCCAGGCTAGCAGAGGATCAGTCGATGTATGGCAGTTAAATTACTGTTACATTCTCGTACGTACAAGCCTTGTCATGGAAGCTCCCGATCACAGTTGCCAACAGTACTCACCCCGATATCATTGGCCATACAGGCGTATACGCTAGTATCAGGACACAGCCCCCATTGAAGCTGATGTGGCTTGGGCGGATTAGTTACATAAAACCTCCGCTTCCTAAGCCTTATGGAAAGTCAATCCGCTGGAGCATTGGGACGTCAGGCAGAGATTTCCCCGGATATCCCTGTTGCTTCGGTTGGCGCCTCTAGTATCTATCCCCGGACTCCATCGTCAAGCTGTTCTTGCATACCTATCTACCTACTCTCGCGGGCCGTGTTTACTTCGATGTTTATGGATCAAGACCACTGTGAAATGCGCTCCCGCACACAACCTGGGGGTTGATACTTCCGTAGATACCGGCGTATTGTCCGCACAGGCCACACAAGAGCCATGAACAGGAAGACAGGGAGTGCCAAGAACCAATTTGCTATTGCTGGCTCCTGCTGCGATTGCTTGCTACTACATATGGGGTTGAAAGGGTGGTTTGAGATTGGCACAAGTTGCTAGGGTTGAAAGGACGGTTTGAGATTGGCACAAGTTGCTAAACCACTCTCTAATCCGTCTCCATGCTATCTTCTGGCTTGGACTTCTCTTTGACATGATATTTCACCCCTTCCAAGAATGCCCGGATGGCATCACTACCCCCGAGAGGTACACCCCCGCGGCGCATGAACCCTCCATTCTGTACTTTAATCTTCAGAGCATCGCTGATGCTGGGGAGCCCACCATCTCGCAGTGCTATGGTCAAGCTTCCGAGACTTTGTGCAAACTGGGGTGACCGGAGCACTCGCTCAAGGATGGCCTTCTTTTGATCAAGACTTAAAGATTGCATCACTCTCTGTGCTTCTTCGGGGTGGATTTCGGCTGTGGGAACATCAAGATTCTGCGCTAACACTAACAGGGAAGACGGAAGGAAGTTAAGAAGATTATCGACAAAGTTCATATCGGCCGTTTCGACCAGAGGGATTGTAGAGGAGGGCGTGAGGAGTTCGCTCAGCGTGGCAAATGGTTTCTCGGTAGACTCGGGCTGGGTAGCGGCACTGCCCTGGAGTGAGCGGAGAAAATCCTGAACAACCGTAGACGGATTCGATCCACTTGCGATACTAGGGAAATCACTCTCAGCAATAGTCACGGCGAATTACAGGATAAATCTCTCCGTGTTTTCGGTTGCTATCACGATATTCGGAACAACCATCAAGGCTTAAAAGATGTAATATCAAAAATGCAACTTCAGAGAGCAATACCTACGCTCGTCCACCATCTGCTCCGCCCTCCCTTGCCCCTTCACCCTCTTCTCGAATGTCACCACCAGTCGCACCGGGTCCGGCGCCGCCTCCGCCTCCGCCTAATCGGTGACGGTCTGGGCTATGGTCCGTTCCTTCAACATCCTCCATAGTCTCGTCGTCGTCACGGTCATCATGCCTTGGCAAACTCGCAATCGCGGCGTGAACGTCGATTTCTTCGCCTTGAAGGAGGCCGTTCACAATCTGACCCAGTTTAAGGTCTCTAGCACTGAACCAAGCTGGGTTTCCATTCTCATGTTGGCTTTTCGATTGAAGCCAGAATAGGAATCTCTGAGAACTTGAGGAGAATTTAAGGACGTATATCCTGCCGTTTGTTGGGCGGTCACGGTTTTGGGCGTTTTCGGCGCTTGTTGGTTTGTAAGGTGTGAATGTCGCATCCATCGGAACCATAATTAGATCCAGTTCTGGCTCGCTCAGGGGAGCCGACCGAGGTCGCCAACAGAAGTGAACAAGATCATCCTCAGAGTATAGATAAATATAGCCGGGTGTTGGCTTTGGTTTGACTCTCGGAGGACTGATAGTCGCCTTCAAAAATGGATATCAGCACAATCAGAATCTGCCAGTTCAAATCCCACATCATACAACAGGCTCCTCATCCGCAAGCTTGCCGACCAAAAGACCTGCAAGTACCAGGGCACGATGGCAACAGTAGTTAAACTTACATCAAAATCGCAGATACCCGCTTTGAAGGTGATTATTGGAGATATCGACATGTCGATTCCGTATGAAGATGAAGCTAAGGCGTAATCTCTATGCTTAGAGCAAAAAAGAATGTGGTGAATGGCAGATAAGTGGTTTTTGTACAGTTCAACACCTGACTGATGGCGATGATGTTGATGAGGCAGAGGTTATGGGGAAAGCGAATGGAGCTTGGGACCCTGCGCAGCGATTGGCTGCCGCTGCCACTAGCTCCGGATTCGCACTAGCGCCATTCGGCTAATGGGTAGGGCACTCTAACCCACAAAATCAATCTCACATCAAAGTGTGCATTCTGGGCGACCAAGTCAATCACTGTTCAACGCCAGCAACTCCCTCCGTCGACAACCCCGACATCTTTTTCAGATTTCTCGTCTCAGCAGCCAAAAATGTCGGCGACTTTGGACTCAAAGGCTGTTGGCCAGACGAAGAAGTTTGGAAAGGGCGAGAGAACGATCCCACATCCTAGCCAAAAGGCACAGAAGTGGTATTCTGTGGATGATGAGCCTCAGTCGAAGAAAGTCAGTATACGCCCGTTTCTACTGCCTTGCAATTTGTGATCATGCGGCGATTGCGCGTGTGTGATGAAGTGCTGGGCCTACGGATATCCCGAAGTTCATTTTACCACACCAACAAACGCGCCCACGACGTATCTCGC
Organism: Byssoonygena ceratinophila; assembly: GCA_001430925.1. Taxonomy (NCBI): domain Eukaryota; kingdom Fungi; phylum Ascomycota; class Eurotiomycetes; order Onygenales; family Onygenaceae; genus Byssoonygena; species Byssoonygena ceratinophila. The sequence goes on from LJPH01000504.1 coordinate 14,329, forward strand.
ACACGAAAAACCGAACGCACAACGCTGTAGCATTGCACTTTGGAAATTTCAAGAATGCGGCTAACGGACGTTTTCTACACAGGTTCGAAAGACTGCCCATCCCACCAAGCTCCGTTCCAGTCTCCAGCCGGGAACTATCCTCATCCTCCTCGCTGGCCGTTTCCGTGGAAAGCGTGTCATCCTCCTTAAGCACCTTGACCAGGGTGTCCTCCTCGTTACCGGTCCCTTCAAGCTCAACGGCGTTCCTCTCCGACGGGTTAATGCTAGATATGTCATTGCCACCAGCTCGACAGTCGACTTGAAGGGTGTGGATGAGAAGGCTTTGGAAAAGGTTTCCCAGCCTGAATATTTCACTCGCGAGAAGGCCGAGCAGAAGAAGGGAGAAGAAGCTTTCTTCAAGCAGGGAGAGAAGCCACAGGTACGTAAAGCCATGGATTTTCTCTTTGGAAATACTAGTTTTGTTCTCGCAAGGGCAAGGCATATACTAACATCTCGATTTTTTGAACAGAAGAAGAAGGTTGCCAGCGCCCGCGCCGCCGACCAGAAGGCCATAGATCAGAGCCTTTTGGCCACCATCAAAAAAGAGCCATTCCTCGGAAGTTACCTTGGCTCCACTTTCAGCCTGCGAACGGGTGACAAGCCTCATGAGATGACATGGTAGATGTGGGCTTAGGAGCTACGGTTAATGTCCTTTTTTTTATTTGTATGCGAGAGAGGGAAATTTGCAAATCGTCATCGAACACAAATGTACACTTATGCAATTGACATAGGTGGTTTCCACTTCGAAGCACTTGTTATGCCGGAAGCAAATAGTACCTCGAAACTTTCAATACAAAAATCCACCTTCCAATTTTTGTTACGCATGCTCTTCGATTCCGTCCGCACTTCAATTCTAATCTCACCGCCCCTTTTGCCAGACTGGACAAGGGGAACCGGCCATCGAAGTGTTTTTTACATCGCAAATTCAACTCTGGTTCATCAAGAAAATGTCATTCGTATGCATCCCACATAGTGCAGCTATAGAATCCCTTCTAATGTATCAACCCTATGAATCAATTTTCTTTCTTCCACGACGCCTTAAAACTCTCCCCTTCTTCCTCGATTTTTCCATTAATCTCTCCGCCAACTCATCTACATCTATATCCTCCGCTTCTTCAAGAACGTCATCCGCAACGGTATCCCCTATCGCACTTCCAAATATCCAATCCATGATGCCCCAGGGTGAATAGTTGCCATTGCCATCACTCGATAAGTGCGTTTCCACGCGTTTCGCGATCCCTCCGATGAAAAGACTAGTAGGCATTGTCTTGTAACCCGAGTTCCATTGCCATCACTCGACAAGTGCGTTTCCACACGTTTCGCGATCCCTCCGATGAAAGCCATTGCCATCACTCGATAAGTGCGTTTCCACGCGTTTCGCGATCCCTCCGATGAAAAGACTAGTAGGCATTGTCTTGTAACCCGAGTGTGCAAAAGTCTCCTCCAGAGAGATCAGCGCAAGATAAAGGATATACGTAAGTAGATGGAATCGAAAGATAGCCGCGGGGATAAAGGTTGGAAAGAACCTCAAAAGGAGATACGCGACAGGATGGTCGTAATGAGCGGTTAGGGGATAAGGAGTGTGCAGCGAGTGGTACCATGTTTCGTGATACTGAGCCACACGGAGTGTTGGAGAGTGCAGGACGTAGCGGTGAATTATATATTCGAGGACCTGTTTTGATCGTAAGCCGGTTGCTCAGGCAAGTGACCTTGCCGCCTGATGTGATAAAAGGCAGCTCTCCGCAGAACTCTTGGTAATATAAGAAATGGCTTACCTCGCGGCCAAATAGCCCACGTAAGAGATCCGTCAGAATACCCCAAGGCAACGGCAATCGCGTAGTCACTTTCAGCGCGCTCTTCATCCCCAAAACCCTTGTCAAGCAGACCTCTATAGCTGCTTGCACCAGTACACCCAACAGCAAATTCGATATGGCCCATGCAGCTGCCTTTGCCTCCTTTTTGCCGCTCTTCCTGTTTCTCCCTGCTGGGAGCCCATGCGCCCCCTGTGCTTTGAATATCACTGCAGCAGAAGGAACAAGTACATCAAAGAGGAAGAATATTAAAGACGGCACCAAATAGAATAGTAATCGCACTGCAAGCGCACCCACAATCTCAACCTTTAGAGGTGAATGGGAAAGCACCAAAGTTGTCCATGTTAGGTAGAAGAATAAAAGATTCAAGCTTGTGCCATATGAAGACATGGCCGGAACCAGCATGAAGGAAAGCATGGGGATTGAAAATAGTGCTCCCATTGTAATTGTTAATTCAATAATATATTATATATACCTATGCTCTTAAATAGCAGCCATCCCCAAATGTCAACTCCGCATCAGCATCTCAGGTGCAGAATGCGATTCTGCTGCCTCCTGACATGAGTGTATTTCTGCAGGGAACTTAGTGTTGTTGACACAGATTGCGTCATTGCATCAACATTGCTTCACGGAGCAGCTAACTTGCAGAGAAACCAGCGTTTAACTCCATTCCCAAACAATGAGCATGCATCCATCAAATCTCTGTATTATCATCCATTTAACACTTTCTCACTTGGAATATCTCCCAGAACTTCATTGCTATTTCAAGTATCACTGCTGAATCTTGGACAGGGTCCTGGTCGTCCCATGATTGACCCAATGCGCACAATCTCCAGGCTACATCCGCCAGAAATCCGGTCGAAGTCGCATCCGTGACATCTGTGAACCAGTCTATGAAAGCTTCCGAGGCCATTGGCAAGCCCGGACTGGTGAAAGTGAAGGCCCTACAACAAACATCAGACTCCTTTCTCCCGTACTTCTTGCCCGGCTTTATATTAAACTCGAAGCAGAACTCGAAGAAGCGGTATGAACAACTCACATTCTAACAAGCCACAGAAGAGTCCGACGATACTGCATCACCATCCGATATATCCTCGTGAACTGTTGCCACCGTCGTTCTCTCAGCGTTGGCGCCTCGAGATTTGGCTTGGAGTCCGCAAGTTGAATCCCGTAATCAACTGCAGTTTGTTCCGCGTGCGACCAGGCACGGTCGTGTGTCTAACACATACCACTGGTTAGCAATAGAATATATGAGTCGACAAGCTGAGAACAGAAAGCCAAGTATCACATCTCGATCCTTAAACCTCCCCGACTTTCGTTGGTCAAAATAATCCGCCCATCTCAACGTCGCCGGATTACGGTTCGTATTCTGGGATTCACCCAAGGCAATCGCTGCACCGAGTTGAATTGCCTCCAGGACAGCAGCGTTGACACAAGACATCCAAGTGCCCCGGCCTGCGATGCCCTTGTTGACGAAAAAGTCCATCGTGCCTTCGACCGCACGGAATTGGTTGGCAGATGCCAGGGAGCTGAATTTCCATCTGGCCATGAATTGCACGAATTCTAGACGCTGTTCCATTTTCATTGACTCTATCTCCCACATCGAGCAGTTGAGGGTATTCCAGCAGGCGGCTACTGGCTTGGGCGAAGTTTTTTCGCTGTCAAAGACTGTGCTAGCGATGCCGTACTGCTCACCCACATGGCTATCAATACTTTGAGTCAAGACAATGAACAAACAAACTGTTAAAAGTATCCTCATCTTCGCGGTGAATCGAGCGTGATAGTTGGTCTCAGTTTCTGAGGTCAATACGGGCCAAACCAAGGTGAAGGTCACTTGTCATGTTGACATGGCGGGCTCTCCAGTAAAGTGCCCGACTTTCCATTTTGAGAAGCGACGGCTTGGACTGGTGGACTTCCAAAATCCTTCGCGAAACTCCCCGTTGGATATTTTTATAAACAGCTTTTACATTCTGCTCCATTGCTTTTGACTTGTTCATATTATGATAAGAAACGGACTAGATTTAGGATGTGTGTATACTACAAAGCGGCCGCGACGCGGATTCATGCGAGCAAGAGTTGATATAATATAACGAAATCATCGGGTTGTCCATGGTAAACATATTCAGCTCCGGCGACGTTCATTTGCTTCCGGAACACCATACTTCTGACCCCATTTCCAGGCTTTGGAGGTCAAGTCGGGAACAACATATAGGAACGCCAGACTACTAACCCAGCTCGTGAGAGTGTCAAGAATGGAATAATTGCGGGGGCTGGCTCCCATGGCGCTCGCCTTCATAAGAGTTGCAGTGAGCATTGTCGTGATCATGTATTCACCTCTTTCAAGTCCTTTGATAGCTATTCTCGCTACGTCTTCTGGGGTTTGTGGCTTGTCGGCCTCTTCCAGAAGCTTTGTCAGCTCAGGCTTAATCTGCTGCTCATTGGTAAAACCAGGAGAAAGGATGCCCATCGGATAGACTATGTGAATTTTAACATCTGCCGCTGGTGCGACATTGCGTGGATTGCTCCTTGCTCCGTTGTAAACCTCAACCTCTTGAACTAAGGTATCCGAGAGGGCACGCATTGCTGCCTTGGCAGGGGTGTAGGGGGCGTATCCGGTAATAGGAACGAACACGGCCGCAGACGACGTAAAGATAAGATGACGACGGCGAGATATCTCAGGTTTTTGACCAGGTGCAATAGGTAAGAGCCATTTTCTCAGCGTGGCATGCGCCGTAAAAGCCGCTGTCCAGTATACCGTATCCATTTGATCCTTCAAGGTTTGTGGCGAGGTGTTGATGAAATAACCAGGTAAAGATTGGCCAGCACAGCACCACACGATGTCCGGAGGCATGCCATTATTCCACTCCGTTACTTCCGTCAGCACTCGGTCAGCTTCATCCGAGTCTCTCAAATCCGCGCTAACGTAGTGAAATCTTTGACTATCTGAGCTGAAGGCTGAAGCCTAGACTGAGGAATGAGCGCAGAACTTTCTCCTCCAGTCAAGCCCGTTGTCATACCTTTATGTCCTTGAGAGCAGATTCGAGCTTCTGTACGCTTCGGGAAACAATGACAATATTTGCACCTTTCCGAGATAGCTCCAAGGCTACACTTTTGCCCATTCCTTCAGAGCCACCCGTGATCACGACCGTCTATAAGCTCCATTAGCAATTTGGACAGCCAATATTTCTCAAGAAATGAAAACCAGCATACCCTCCCCTGCACCGCGAAGTTGTTCGACGAGGTAAAGCCTAGCATGGTTGCTGACAGATATATAAATACGATGAAGAGAACGACTGCTATTCCCAGCTCGAGGTTCGGGAGTGGCATTTGGAGAATATTAGACGAAAATAATATAACCAGATGGTATGAGATAGCAAATGCACAGCAAGTAGGTAAGAAAAGAGATGCGGAACAATGTGGCTTCTATGGTTCTCGAGGTATCAACCTTCTGCTCTCCCTTTTAATAGTCTAAGCAGAGATTATTTTCAAAGCTTCTGTGGTTCTCGAAGTATCAAAGGGAAGGGAACCTTCTGCTCTCCCTTTTAACAGTCTAAGCAGAGATTATTTTCAAGCCGCAAGAAGAGCATTCCAGTGCCGAGCCAGTGTCAGTCTTTATCTCCTACTGACTCGAAACTCCTTCTGGCTTGCGAGACGAAGCTCTTGTTGATTGATGTTGAGCTGGATTGCAAGCTCCCGCTGAACGAAAGCTTCAACTGTTCGTTCGGGGGGGTGAGCTTTAACTTTGGCCATTCCGTAAGGGGACTAGTTTATTATACCAGCATAAATACTGCACATACAAGCGGTAAGCTTATCCTGAACCAGTGATTGGAGAATTCAATACCAGCTCGTTTTGCCAGTACAAATTCATTTTTTACTGATTTGAAATGCCCAAAAGTTTCCGCATCGCAAGCACATGAAAATGTAGCACTGCAACTCACATCATGGGTAAAAAGAGAAAGTCTAGGGCTCCTTCCGCCCAAGCGGCCTCGAAGTCCACTACATACCAGGAGAATTCACGGTTTGACCCAGACGAACAATTCGCTGATTCTGCAGATGAGTTTCAGACTGGGCGGGATCGCATCTTGCTCGACGAAGGTCCAGAGGCTAAACGGAGACGGAAGTTGGCAGAAGAGGGTATATTATTTTTTCCAATTGGTCATTATATAGCACTGACTTGTTATCCTAGAGGAACTGCTCCAACCATCCGATGAAGAAATTGATGCCTATTCATCGGCCACCGACGAAGAGGAGGGTTTGGACGACGACGACGAGGAGGAGGAGGAGGAGGAGTACATACAGCCCTCCGGCCCTGAGAAAGTTCCGAGGCAAAGAAATCGGCACGCTGTGAGCCCTTCATTGTCAGAAGATGCTGTACCCGCCCAAGACGAAGATGTTGAGATCGGAGGGTGGGGATCCTCTAGGAAAGACTATTACGATGCAGATGTCATTGAGACAGAGGGCGATGCTTTGGAAGAAGAGGCCGAAGCGAAAAGACTTCAACAAAAGAAACTACAGTCAATGGACGAGGCAGATTTCGGATTTGATGAAGCAGAGTGGGCAGTTTCACGACAAGACGAGGGAGAGACACGGCAGCAGCTTGATGGGGACATCGTTACAGAAGTGTTGCCTGAATTGCAAATTTCAGATAACTTGAGCGCCCCAGATCGTTTGAAGATATTAAAACAGAGATATCCCGAGTTTGAGCCACTATCGAAAGATTTCGTCACCCTTCAACGATTATACCAGGAGCTTTGCGAAGCTCTTGAACAAAATCTACCAGGCGCTGATGGTAATGCCTCGGTTCCGCTGGTAAAATGGCGCGCTCTCTCAGCGTATCTAGGCGCTATCAGCATGTATTTTGTGCTTCTGACGTCGCCTGTCAGAGACTCCAAGGAACAGTGTTTTGCAATGGCACCAGCTCAGCTCAGAGAACACCCAGTAATGGAAATGTTACTTAACTGTCGCTCGCAGTGGGAAAAAGTACGAGATATTCAACAGCCAGAATCTTCCGATACTACGAAGCGTGAAATATCAAAACAGGCCATTGTTGAGCCTATGTCAAGGAGCGAAGGCCCGAGTTTCGAGGAGGCATCTAAGAGAGTTCAGAAAACTAAGACGCAAAAAGCCGCTGATAAAGCTCAAAAGGAGTCGGAACTACGGCGCGCGGAAAGGATACGGCAAACAGAAGCGGGACTGGAAGAGCTTTCTAGACAGCTCGAACCCTATGGATCGCAAAAACTCAACATTAGAGGATCTAAAGACAACTTTGAACCTGCTGATGAGAATTCGGATTTTGGTGACGAAACTGGGCTTACAGCCCATGAAGCAGCAGAAAAAGCTAAGAAGAGGAAGTCTTTACGTTTCTATACGTCTCAGATTGCGCAAAAGGCCAACAAACGTGATGCTGCAGGGCGTGTTGCTGGTGGTGACGCAGATTTACCATATCGCGAGCGTTTAAGGGATCGCCAGGCTCGTCTGAATCAAGTCGCCGAGAAGCGAGGTCGCCAAACCGCGAATGAGCTTGAACGGCTTGGCGGTGACAGTGACGAAGATGATTATAGAGCTGCGAAGGAGATCAGAGGTGAAGGCGGCTCCGGTAGCGAAGACTACTATGACCTGGTTGCTGCGCGTAAGAAAAAGGAAAAGGACAACAAAAGGAAGCTCGCGGAGGCAAACAATGAAGCCGCCCGGGAAAGTGGTCACGCTCAAATGCAAGAAGAAATTGGCCTTGACGGAAAACGAGCCATCACATACGCCATTGAGAAAAATAAAGGCTTGACACCAAAGAGGAATAAGGATGTTCGCAATCCTCGTGTGAAGAAGCGGAAGAAGTTTGAGCAGAAGAAGAAAAAGTTGGGTAGCATCCGGCCAGTCTACAAGGGAGGAGAAGGCCCTGGTGGCTATGGAGGAGAGTTGACGGGTATAAAGAAGAATTTAGTTAAGAGTGTTAAATTGTAGGTTATTAAAGGCGAGAGGAGAATACACTCAGAACATATATTTGTTGATCTACTGTTTTTTCCCGGTGATTTAAACAAAGCTTCCGTGTCACCTCTTGACTCCGCTATAGCTTGCAAACCTACCATTTTGCGCTCACTGACTGAATTCTCAAAACAAATCTGCTGTGGGTGCGTCTTGGGCGCTTTCGGCTTCAAATGCACTCTCACCACTCCTGGCAGTGCCCGTAACCTCTGTACCGCCGACGATGCTATCAAGTATAGCAGTAATACCCTCTGATTGACTGTCACGACTAATATCTGACGCCGGCCTAAAAAAGTCTGCTTGAAGGAACTTCCTTGCGATTTTCTCCTAGCCAGAGCCTTTAGTATTTGGCTCCATCGCTACCGGTCCGACTCCTCGATCGCGTTCACAAATGTCGAGTAATCAAACCGAGTTTCCGTATACTGGAGACTTACAGCATCTTCAAGCTCATCCATCTCACTATTTGTCATTTTTGCGCATGCAGCAACAAGATCGTCCCCACGGCGTGACAGGCGGCCAATCTCATTCGCACGTGAAACAATCACTGAATCTATGCCGTTCATCGCAGCGCAACTATGTATGGATATAAGCACCGGGAAGCAAAACAAGTGGAATTGTGGTCATACATGGATCCAAAGCTCTCGCTACTGGTATAAGCACCAAGAAGCAAACAAGTGGAATTGTGGTCATACATGGATCCAAAGCTCTCGCTACTGCGACCGAATCGAAAACTAAGGTCTTAGTTAGCCCAGTTGCAGTTAATCACCATACTGCCTTTAGGCGACGGGCACTAACTTATATAAGTATGTGATTAATCACCATACTCTGCCTTTAGGCGACGGGCACTAACTTATATAAGTATGTGATCTGATCATCTAGGTCCGGCGCAGCTAGATCTATCTGAACTTCCATGTATCCGAGCTGGAGTTCTGGCCTTTGACGCAAGAAGTCATTGTCAAATATCTCATGAAAATGCGTGGCAGCGACGACCTTCGGACGATTATCTCCCAAATTCAGAAAGTACTCAAACAGTCCGCAAGCTAAGCCTACGCCGTCTTCTATATGTTAGAATTGGGGAGCCCTCATGTAATAAGGCAAACTAACCGACTGACTCCGTTCCCTTCCCAAATTCGTCTATAATTATTAGGCTTCTGTTAGTAGCATAGGCTATCGCAAACGACACTTGCTGCAGATCGATTGCGAATGTACTCTGGGTCTATTCTCTTGAGTCAACATGAGATACTCACAAACCGGAAGCTCCAGTCCCCTAACCTTAGACACGGTCTCTCTAGAAGTTATGCGAGTTAGGATCTTGTCAGTAAGCCCAATTGTGGCAGTTTCTGCTGGTACAAAGCTGGAAACTATTAGCACAAACTCATCGAGCATTTCCAAAGAGGCTGTCTTACCTGCCGATATGGGCCATGTATACGATGAGTGCCACCTGAGTCCGATCAGCTACATGTCTGTACGTAAAGCCACATCATTTCGCCTTGCCTGTTTCAGATATACACTTTTCCCTGAGTAATTTGGGCCTGTAAGTAGAAGCATACTTGGTCCCGGGCGAACTGAAGCTGTTGATTCACTTGTTGATACGACATCATCCACAGGAACCTCGCCTTGTCCACGTCCCTTCCCACCTGCAATAAATGTATCGTTGGGTACGTATGATGGCACAGTAGCCTCGTGAAGAAGATGCCTGTTTGATATAAGCATTAAGACCGCCCTCTGGTGTGCTGTTCTCACCGTCCCCGTTTAATGACGATGGTATTCTCATCTGTCATTTCTGGTCGCACAAGTCTATATAAATGAGCTCCCTGAGCAAAAGCTAAGAGGCTAGCTTGGGTGAGATTTCCGTTCTCAATTCATCAACCCGAGTAAGTAAAAATCACGAACCTGTCAATTTCTCCACACACGTCCGATGCTTCGACAAGCATTACCTCATAGCTCAGGATATTCTGGGCAAGATCATAGATGATTTCAATCTCTTTCTCTATGAATTATCAGGGAGCGAGCAGGCATCAGTTTCGATTTCTTCGATCTCGGGACAAGTTTGGCATACCACAAATGTTCCCGTACATGTCGCCTAACTTCTCGTCCATTTCGCGCATACGGAAATCTTTGAAATATGCGCGATTCTCGGTAGTAAATACTTGCGTCCAATTCTCGTCCCCTCCGTCATACACCGGCCCACCATGCTCGTCGAGGGGTATTGCAATATTGAATCCGAGTTGAGGAAAATAAATCACATTTAACTCGTCGCTCAATCCTTCTGGAAGGGTAGTAGCAATAGTAACTGCAACCTGGCTCAACAAGGAATCCATGCCATTGTACGTCTCTTTCAACTTGTCCAGTTCTTGGTCCACTCTTGGTCTGACAATAGTCCGATGTTCTTGTACTGAACCCTCCAGGTCTACCTGTGCTTTGCTGAGACAATGGAACTTGAAAATGGTAGGTATAGACATACAGTTTCATGGATCATTCTGCCAACCTGGTGTAATATTTTGAGCTCCAGTTTATGTATTGCCTGATGAGAGTTAGCCTGGGACTGAGATGATGAACTTTCACCCTACCTTCACACATAGATCTAATTTTTCTGACCCCACGACTTCTTTCAAGGTTTCATGGATATCAATAGCATGAAATGCAAACTGGTAAAATATTAGTTCTGATGCCAGTCATAGTTCTTCCACTGTTTGTTATACCTCTAGAAGTGTAGCCCAAACAACACCCTTGAACCCTTTAGACCTAGCATTTCCAGTGCTTATACCCTTTTGAAGATGAACCATAACTGGCCGAAGATTTTTTATCCCTTTTAGACTCTTAGTCAATTTTTCCACGCAGTCACCATTCTCGGGATGCAAGAAGGTGCTAATAAAATCATGCCGCTCGCGGATGATACCCAACTTAATGGTGGGACGGAGGAAAAGTTGCTTCAGCATTGTTCTACCCTGTGGAGTTCGAGCAAACCTATGGAAAAGCCCGTAAATCGATAGACTCTCTTTAGAGCCGGAAGAAATTTTGCCAGGACCTTGATAAAATGCATTTGGATGAGATTCCGATTGGATAATCTGAAGCGATGCGAGTGTGTCTCTGTTAATGAACCTGGGGTCAAGAGGTGAGAAGCCGGTTCCCTGCGAATGGGAACGGACGGCACTCACATGCTACCTTCCAGGCTCAACATCCCGATTTCCCTTATTTTGAATGACTGGTCGCCAGTCGCATCGCCTTGGAGATATTGTGTCGAACGCTTTCTCTGAAGATAAGTTACAACAGCACCTGCACACCCGATTGAGACGACGTTTTCCATATCAACAATACCAGCGAGATGTAGAAGCTCTCCTTGCTGCTCCGTGAAGCCCACGTCGGCTTCGTCAACTGCATTTTCATGGGAGAAGGTATTTCCGGGAACAAGGAACCTCGGAGTGTTAACAGTCGCTTGCCTGAGTTTCAGGCTGATAAGTTTCGTTTTAGCACTCTCGAAACTAAATTCCTGAGCAGGGCGAATCTCAAGGTGATAAGGGAGTCGAAACTGTGAATCTAAAGGAAGATGTAAGAGCTAACGCCAACGACTCGGAAATCGGCTCTTTACCGTTAGCGGGAGAAGACCCATCATCTCCCTTGCTATGAAGATCCTGTATATCTCGGTCCGCACGGGTTGAGAAAATAACAACTGTTGGCTCAACATCAAGTTTCACTTTGATTTCGTGTCAGCTCAAATTGTTAACCAACCAAGGGAAGCCGTACGAGTTTCGACGACATCCATCCCTCCAGAAACGATATCTTCCAGGATATAGAGCTTCTTCTGATCAGCAACGTAATAGGAGCATCCCACCGTTCCTCGTTCTTTGATATCAACAGCCATGACAATTTGACACAAGTCGTCGTATTCATCCCTTTCTAGGACAAGGTCAGCTTGCCTTGAGTCACTACCGGACCCTGTTCCATTGGATATTGCTGAAGCACTTGGAGTAATTGAAAAGGGTCGAAATTGCGATGATCCAGATGGGACGAAACGGCCATGAGATCCAGCAGCTGAAGAGCGCGCATCACGCCGAAAACCGATTTGCGCAGCTCTCCGACCAGCCCTTGGCCGTCTCTGTCTCTGTGGAACGGGCGACATTGTTCAAGTAGAGGCAAAAATTTGAGATGCTCGGGAAAATATGAAAGCAAGCCTATTGAGTCGATATTATTTTTGTTCTCGCTTGCAAAAAGGGAAGAATATCAAAGAGAAAAGAGGGGAGAAGTAGGAATTACCGGATTCGGTAATTCGTAAATATGCGAAATATATTTTACAGGAGTTAAATTTCAGCGCTATGATACAGTGAATATAATATACAGTACATTTACCTTTTAACCAATCCGTGCTCCAAAATGTGATTGTAAAACCAAAAGTTGTACAGTACAGCGAGAGACCGTGAATCGTGAGTAATATCAGGTCAACCTGTATTATGCGGGTGGGCTAGTTGAGATGTCCAGTCCAGTTTTGTTTTCATTGAAAACGACATATGCTGTCTGGCCGGTTGTCAGTTCACCGCGAATGAGCTTGTCGGCCAAATGATTGCCGATTTCTTTTGAGATGAGGCGATTTAATGGTCTGGCTCCGTATCTCGGATCATAGCCTCTGTTGCATAGCCAATCTTTGATGTCATCGGTAGCCTTCAAAGTGATTCGTCGATCATCTAACCGAAATTGTAACTCTCGAAGTCTGATGTCGACAATATCCCTTAGTGCCTGGCGCGAGAGTCTCTTGAATATGATAAATTCATCCATTCGGTTCAAGAACTCAGGTGCGTACGATGACTGAACGATGGCCATAACCGCTGACCTGATCTCTTGTGATATCTCGTCCCCTTGCGTGGGATCTGCTCCGACAAGGATATCGGCGCCCAGGTTGGATGTTAAAACAATGAGTGTGTTTCGGAAATCAATTTTGTGACCTTGTGCGTCGGTTAGAAAACCTTCGTCGAGAACCTGAAGCAGCAGGGATGATATATCGCGATGAGCTTTTTCAAACTCGTCGAAAAGCAGCACAGCATACGGCTTCCTCCTAACCGCCTCAGTCAGTTGACCAGCATCTTCATAACCAACGTAACCGGCAGGCGATCCAATCAATCGGCTGATTGTGTGCTTCTCTTGAAATTCACTCATATCGAACCGTACCACGGCGGTTTCAGTGGAAAATAAGAATTCGGCCATTTTCTTGCAAAGTTCTGTTTTTCCAACACCTGTCGGTCCCAGAAACATGAATGATGCCAATGGGCGGTTTTCTCCACTAAGCCCGGCCCTTTGCATTCGAACCGCATTGGCGACAGCAGCAAGAGCCTCGTCCTGACCGCGAACCGATTTTCGCAAGGTGTCTTCCATGTGAATCAACTTCTCACCCTCACCAGCCATTAGTTTATTGACGGGAATGCCGGTGGTGCGGGACACAACACCGGCGATGTCGTCAGCGGTAACGGAGTCGTGAATAAGGCTCTGGCCATCTGTTGCAGAAACTGTAGTGCCTTCTTCGGGAAGTTTCAATTCGAGACTCGGGATGATAGAATATCTTAATTCCCCGGCCTTCCCAAAGTTGCCCTCCCGTTGTGCTTGTTCGAGGTCGAGCCTAGCCCGCTCCAGATCTTCCTTGGTTTTCTTGATTTCTTCAATCTGTGCGCGTTCCTTCTCCCACACTTCGTTCAATTTGCCAACTTCGTCCCGCTTTCCTTTTAGGAGTTCCTCCAATTTCTCTCGGCGCTCCTTGCTGGCAATATCAGTTTCCTTCCGAAGCGACTCCAGCTCAATCTGGATCGTCATTATTTCCCGATCCAGCTTCTGGATGGCATCGGGTTTCGATTCTTGTTGCAATCGCAGAGCAGAGGCAGCTTCATCAACTAGATCAATAGCTTTATCTGGAAGAAAGCGATCCGTTATGTATCTATTACTGTACGTGGCAGCAGCGACGAGAGCACTATCTGTGATTCGCACACCGTGATGGACTTCGTATCGATCCTTGATTCCTCGTAAAATGGATATCGTATCAGCAACAGTAGGTTCATCGACTAAAATCGGCTGAAATCGTCGGGCGAGCGCCACATCCTTTTCAATTTGTCGATATTCGTTCAGGGTAGTCGCGCCACAACACTGCAATTCACCTCTGGACAGCGCGGGCTTGAGAAGGTTGCTCGCATCAATGCTGCCTTCTGCCTTCCCTAGACCTAGCAAAGTGTGCAATTCATCAACAAACAAAATCACACCTCCCTTGGCATCGCCAACTTCCTTCAAGACTCGCTTCAACCTTTCCTCGAAATCACCGCGGAATTTTGCACCCGCGATAAGTTGGCCGAGATCTAAAGCAATCACTCTTTTGTTCTTGATACTCTCTGGCACATCACCTTGGACAATACGCTGCGCTAAACCTTCCAAAACGGCGGTTTTGCCAGTACCAGCGGCGCCAATCAACACCGGGTTGTTTTTGGTTCTCCTGGACAGGATCTGAATTGTTCTATGAATCTCTGCATCGCGGCCAATGACTGGATCGAGCTTCCCAGCCTTAGCCCTGGCAGTGAGATCAACGCCATATTCTTCGAGTGCGGGTTTCTCGGGTTCTCCGCCCAGGTTCATGCGATGGGTACCGCCAGGAGGATGGGGTCTACCGTTTGCATAATGTCGAACGAGTGCCGGGAACGGTGAAAATTGCTTCGGGGAGAGCGATGAAAAAGCCGATGGCCTTCGAGATAAAGCAACGTGTTGTTCTGATACTCGATGAGGTAGCCGGGATCTATAAATGCCCCCTGAGCTTCGCACTGCCAGCCGTTCGCCAGCTTTTGACAATCGTGTGGTTAATGTTGAAGTCATTGTCAATTGTAAAGGTCACTAAACACATTGTCCCAAGACACAGGAAAGCGAAGAAAACATGTTCAAAGCAGAGCCTGTACTTCAAGACCAGGGTTTATATATACTTGCCTTCTCTCCGGTTCTCGAAAGCTCTGGTACCTTCAAATTCCCCAGAAATGGCAAATCGGGATTAATGCGGTCATAATGTGGTTAATGTTGAAGTCATTGTCAATTGTAAAGGTCACTAAACACATTGTCCCAAGACACAGGGAAGCGAAGAAAACATGTCCAAAGCAGAGCCTGTACACCAAGACTTGGGTTTATATATACTTGCCTTCTCAGTACCTGTCACGTGATCTGCTGACTAACAAAGGCCAAGCCAAGCTAAGCTAAGCCGGGTCACTCAAGAGAAAATTTCGAACTCACAACAATTGCAACCAATTTTCCAACCACCCAACCACCCCTCCTTTATACCACACGCA
>LJPH01000505.1:0-14958 GCA_001430925.1 Byssoonygena ceratinophila
GAAGATTGATTAACAGTATCAATGTTTATTGGATCATGGTGAAGCTGTTGTTCATACTGAAATATTTATTGAAATATTCTTCATGTTTTATTCTTCTCCAGTTTCTTTATTTTCTGGAGCTTGTGTTCAAGCTGGCAAAATTGATTGCAGAATTTTTTATAGCTCACATTTTCTTGAAGTATCACAGTATGACAGAGTAATTCTGTCAAGAATACTGTTTTCAGATATTTTTTTCAGTCTGTATTAACTGTTGTCACTTGAGCTTCCAACAATAATCTGTTGAATTCTGGAAGAAATTGATCAAGTATTGATTTGCTTTGCTTGATGTAATTGATCTTGATCATAATTCATTTTCATCACAAAAAATTATTGAAAATAAGATTTATCTGTTGGAGAAAGTTTTCTGTCATGAAGTTTATTATCTGTCAGTAGTTCTTCATTCATGATAGCATGATTTTCAAGATATTATCTTTCAATCTTGTATTTATGTAGACTGCTTGTTCAAACAGTTCATCAATTATTGCACTATCTATCATTAAT
The DNA here is from genome assembly GCA_001430925.1 of Byssoonygena ceratinophila. Taxonomy (NCBI): domain Eukaryota; kingdom Fungi; phylum Ascomycota; class Eurotiomycetes; order Onygenales; family Onygenaceae; genus Byssoonygena; species Byssoonygena ceratinophila. Next base: position 541 of record LJPH01000505.1, read on the forward strand.
TTATCACACAGTTTTATCTCTCAAGCTGGATAAACACTAACATTCTTCTCATCAAACTTATCACAGTTGGGTAATTAAGATTGCAGTCATCTTGAAAGCTTTTCTGTTCAAGAAAGAAATGCAGATACAGTATTTAATTAATTCTGTAATGCTTGAAGTTATTTCTGCAAGCTTTTCTGTTCAAGAAAGAAATGCAGATACAGTATTTAATTAATTCTGTAATGCTTGAAGTTATTTCTGCTGTTGTGATATAATTTCACACTGCATTGCTGTTTAATTATTGACATGTTCTTGAAATGTGTGAAATTATTAAGAAATCTGTATGGTATTTATCATGTGCTTTTTTCTGCCTGTTATATCTTCTAATTAAGAAGCTGTTTATAGTTCAGTGACTTCTATCAATCAGTTTTCTCTGCTGATATACTGTTTTATTAATCAATCTTTTCTGCTGATGTACTGTTTTATTGATTGATTTTTTCTGCTGATGTACTATTCTATCAATCAATCTTTTCTGTCAATATATTATTCTATCAATCTGCTATTCTATCAATCTGTCATTCTGTCTGTTCTGCTGTTAAGTATAGTCTGATGATTTTAGCAACTCTTAATTCACAAAAGAACTTCTAAACATTGACAACAGCAATTCAGAGGTTGCACACACAGTTATCCTGATATCATATGTTACTTGGCATAAATGTTGGTATCTCAAAATTGATACAAAGCAACAAAAGCTGTTTGTATGTTCAAAGCCTGCTAGTCTTGATCACAGTTGAGAAGAATCTGCTCCTGACTATGATTGAGAGAACTCCAAAAATGAGAAGTCATCAGGTGAAGATTCTGATGATACCACAAATGATTCTGATACTGTTATTGAAAATGATGAAGAAACTGATGATGATTCTGATATCTGTTCAAAAGTTAAGAATGATCCACAGAACATTATAACTCATGTGAGATTCTGGCTCTTCAATTATTTTTTCAAGCATGTTATTCTTGATGAAAATCACACAATCAAGAACATTCATACTGTTTGTCATAAAACAGTAAGATCTCTTTCTACAACACATTACTGGATTGTGACTGCTACATTTATGATTAATAAGATATTTGATATTAGAAGTATTCTGTAATTAATCTGGAATTCAGAGTGGAAGACTATTGATTTCAGAAAGAATAGTTCATCTGTTGAGATTTATAGTAATCAAGATCTTCAATGATTCAGGACATTAAATCTTCTCAATTCTGAACTTTTCCAGAGCATCTGTCATTATGATATCATTGATACTGCTGATGTATTTGTTGTTTTGCTCAAGATTTTGGAATTTTTACAACTTTGTTGCATGATAAATCTAGAAATGAATCTAAAAAAAGAACAGAGTGTAATTATTATTGACTCTTAAATTCTGTCTTATCAGATTCAAATGATTAACTGCTGCATGTCTGAAATACAGCTTGCTGATTATATCTGAATTCACAGCTTAATGATGAGCAATCTGAAGATGGGCAAATACTTATCAAAGAAAAATCTGGATAGTACTGTTGTCAAGAAAATAGGTGATTGATTTGACATGAGTTTGTATCAATAATTACAGTATTTATTTCTGAATCATGAACTTGAACAGCTTTTTCAGTTAATAACAGTAAAGTGTGAGAGCAATCTTGCAAAAAACATTGCAAAATAATAATTAATTTTTGAAAATGAATTCTTGTGACTGCTGAGTTAAATAATCAAAGACAGAACAGTTTCTTTTATTTCTCAGAATTATACATGAATTACAGCTTATCTTGCTAACATGACTCCAAAATTCACAATTTTTCTTTCTGTTTTACAAGATATTATCATCAAGAACAATTATCAGTTTCTTGTTTTTTTGACATATCTCATGCCACAATTTCTTGCAGAAATGTTTGTGTTTTTGTTCAGCTTTTCTATATTAATACTGCATGCTGAAATGATTAACAAGAAACATTTCAACATTGCAGCAAGATTTAATAATCTGAATTTGAAAATACAAGTCTTGATTATAACATACATGATGTATAGTATTGATCTGAACCTCCATAAGTAATACTGTGACATTATTATGCTGGAATCAGCAATAAACTATAATATGACATTCCAAATTATTAATTGTGTGCATTATTTAAATCAAACAAACTCACAGCATGTGTGGATTCTTTCAGAGCAAAATATTTTTGATTACTTTGTCAAATACAATACTATCAAGAAAATAATGACACAGATCATTGGCATGAGTTCTGCAATATTTACTGATCTTGATTATAATTGAGATAAGACTGATTCTGATGAAAATACAGAAATCAAAATAACAAACTGAGCTTGTGAGATTCTCACAAAACTTCTGAATTAAACTAAATCTTGTTTCTCTTGAGAAGATATCACTGATCTTGAAATAACAGATGCAGAGATGTGAAAAATCAGTATTTTAGCAAAGATTATTCCTGAATCATTAATAATTTTATGCTCAAGAGCATTGTTGTTTTTTAGTATCTTGATCAAATAATTGCTAATTCAGCTGATGAAAAATCAGTCACTTGATGCCATGCATGTCACTGCAACAGAAATTATTAAATCTTCAAATGATATTGTTGCTGTTTTGCTGTGTACTACTGAAGACTCTGTTTTTCTGATTTCTTCAATTATAATTGAAATTAATCTGGAGATCTTATCTGATGCATCATGCATATTTGTTTCTGTTTCTCTGTTTTCTTCTTTTGTTTGAGCAGATTTATCTGATTATAATAATCTTTCTCTGAATCTAACTTTCATTACTGTGGCTCAGAATGATCTTGATGAGTTACTTGATGCAATCTGCACATCTGATATTTCTGAATCTTTATCTGTTAACAGTATTCTTTCTGATATTTGATCAGTTCATGATATTTCTTCAATCACATCTCTTATTACAACTGCAGTTAATATTGATTTTATGATTATTTCTAGTGCTGCTCATGATGATGAGAACAGTGAGTTCTTCAGTATTTTGAATTTCAGTTTATTTTATTTCTCTGATTTTGATTTTTCTGACTAGAAAAATATTTCTTTTTCTGCTGAATCTGTGCTCAAGACTGCTGCTGAACTTTCTGCAATTATATGATAGAAATGATTTCTAGAAGAAACTGGAAGTAATGAGCAATAATTAAAATATTTGAAGAATAGAGAGTAATGAAATGCATAATTTAATTTAGATAAATCTATCAATTGCAAGATTATTTTCTCTAGTTTTGTTAAGATCTTGAATTATAGATTGTAAGAATTATTCTGTATACTTCAAGTAATTATTATGTTTGATAATCAGAATATGCTTACTAACTTCAAATACATCTGACTTGCAGTACTGAGATGCTGAAGTATATCAGAACTAATTCAGAAAATAAAATAATTCTTGATGCATATCTGAATTATGAAGCTAACATGCTGAAGCACTCCAGAAGCAGTTCTGGAAATCTAGTGATAATTAATATTTTACTAAAAGATAAATTATGATGTAAATGTGAGTTCAATTCTGGAGTGTAACAGAACTGCTACTGATGTTGGGGTGTTGTCAAGAAGTGCTCTGGATCCACCAGGACATGGAGCTCTCTTGTGGAGTGGTTGCACATTTGCTGATGTAATAATATCTTCAGCTCAAAAGAAAAGCAGAAATTACTTCTTCAAAATTAATTTTCCAGTTTAGTTGATTTTCTCTTCAGACAATATCATCTTTACTTCTCTGAGATCAAATAATGAAGTTCTTATCAGATGATTTATTTTTATTTGATTTATTTTCTGAACTTCAATCTTTCAGTAAATCTGAATTTCAGTTTTCTGATGAATTTATGTGGACAGATCAGATATCAGTTTTTTCTACTGCAACAACAGAAACTGTTTCTTTTCTGAATGATACTTTAGCAGATGATGCTTCAATATCTGATTTTGAAGTTATTGATTTTTCTGAAGCTGAAGCTTCAAAATAAGACAGACTGCTTGTAGTCAGATGAATGAGTGAATTTTTTTTTAAAAATTCAAGTTAATTCAGATGAGTGGGCAGATTTTTTTTAAATTCAAATTAATTCAGGCAGGCGGGTGGATTTCTAGATTAAATAAATACAAATTATCTCTCTTCTCATCTTCCTAGATTCCCAAATAGGGAGATTTCTTATTAGTATTCAACTACATTGTCTTTGCTGGCAACATATTCATTGAAATATGTTGCCAAAACCATAGATCTACAGTAAATCTACATGCATTGGGTTGCTCAACATTGCAAATCGGAAAATTGGTGTTCTGATGGTTTCCTGAAAATCTCAAATTCCGGTATGGGAGGCGGTGGAGGTCAGCTGATAAGTGCCAAGCTGGCTGATTGATCGCCTCACTCGAAGAATCGTCTTCAGCGGGGTTCGGATTGGCTGGTGTGCTCAATCTCAGGTCGGATACCTGAAGCGAATATCGATTCGGTCTGTGAGTGGCAAATTAGGGGTCAGTGGCGAATAGGGATGAATAGGGGTAATAGGGGTAAGTAGAGGGCCAGTATTGAGGGTCAAACGTAGTCCCCGGGTCTGAAGGCGGGTTTCGCAGGACTTTGGCAGTCATTTCGTGTGGGTGTATAAAAACGGCTGCGGGAGGGCGGGATCGGCTCGTCTAAGGAGCAAGGCGGGCCCTGCAGTGCTCCTCGATCTGTGTGTGCTTCGTTGTAGTTCTTCTTGATTAAGAATTGCCTGATGAGTGATGTTCGCCGCAGCTCGAGTTCTTTTCTCGTCCTCGCAGAGAATTCTGCAATGATCTGAGACAACTGTGATTCGCTGGTCGAGTGAGAATGTTGCTTCACCTTGCGGGAGGTACGAACTCACCTACACTTCACAATAAAGAATGGCATCAACCTCACTGGGCATGACTTGCTTCTCAATAGACAAGCTGTCTCGATATCTCCACGAAGATCTCCCATGATCGTTCTCGTTCGGCTTTGGTCTGTGTTCGCCGCCCTGCTCCCCTGTGTTGTTGCTGCTTTTCGTGTCCCCCGCGCCGCTCTTGTTCCATCGAAGTTTTTCTTCTCTGATTGATCTCGTCATCTGTTCGCTGCGCATGTAAGCAACATTAGTAGAAAAGAACCGGCTTCCCTGCTACAATATAGAGGCGATTTTGAGAGTATATCCGCATTGCGACCAAAGTCTATGGAGCTATAAAGGCTATCACGGCCTCATTACTTCCCAATCCGTCTTTTCAAAGATCTCTGAATAACCGATATCAACTCTCGCAGTAATACCCAGTCGCATCAGCATGATCGCAATAACAACCGGTCCTTCTTGATTCAAGGGCCTCAAACATCAGCCAAGGCCAATATTAATTTGCGCTGTTGGTAAATCATTGATTCCGCGCAAAAACGGCTATTTGGAAACCGCTTGCTCAATGAAAGGACCATTTTGTCGTCATCGCCAAGACGTATATTGCATTTCCAGTCGCTTGTGAGACCAGGTAATCTGTTTCGGAGGCTGGGGAAAGCGAGTTGAATATGAGTTATTCCGTTCCGGGTAGGCGCAAGGCCGGAGTCGGCACCACTATACTCCGGAGATATCTAGATATTCGCTCCGCCCGGGCCAACCTACTACGAATATTACCATGGGCACCCGCCTTAGGGCTTGACAGTAGTGGACAGAAATTCATCTCTGGACTCGAAGGACTCACGAGTACGCTTGTCAGCTCCTCATAACGCGGCTTGCGCTTTAATACTAGGTTTCGGAACTTTGATACACCTTAATATTGATTTGCTCGAAGACGGCTTTAAGGACCTCGCAAAAGAATTTGGATTCTCTGTCATTTGAAGGAATCTGTGCCACCAATAACGGCCACAGAACGTAAAAACAATCTGTATAGAACAGTAATATGCATGGCTGCCACTTCAGCTTTGAGAATGAGATACTGTATGCAATATGTATGTCAGCATGAATCATACACTGATAGCTCGGCTAACATCAGCTGAAAGAAAGAGAAGCATTAATGTGGCTAATACAATGCGCAATAAAAAACTAAAAAAGAAACATATTGCAGGTTTATCGGGTGAATTTACGGAAGACGTATCAGACTATGCCGAAGAGTGCTACCGAAATGGCAAATGTAGGGTGTTCCCAAAGATACCAAGGGGCGGATTCACGGAACGCAGGTAGATCTCTATGAAATATATGCGAAAGAACCATTAGTGTGACTTGGTGGCTAATACAATGAGAAAGAAAGGATCAATTGAGGCAAGATGCGTTTGGTCGCGACTTCAAGGTAGGATCGTTTTGATAGACGTCTTCCATTTGGATTGGCGAAGTTGGAATACGACCTTTCCGCTTTAGGCATTTCTTACTCCTTGCCCACATATGCCATCGGTGAGTTTCTCCACAAAGCGCTTTCCGCTAAGTTGAATTGATTGTGGCCTTTCCTTTTTTGTCATTACTTACTCCTTGCATATGCCACTAACGCCATCAGCATACTCGACAAATCACATTGAATGGCAAAATTTGCTGCCCGCATACCTTTTATGACTACGGGGTATGCTTCCAGATTAACAGACCAATAATGACGCTTTTACTTTTTAGTCATTTCTTACTCCTTGCATATGCCACTGAACGGCGTTTCTCCGTAAGCGCGTGATATCAAACGAATCACCGAAGAGCACAAATGGTCGCCATTTTACTTCTTTTAGTGTTCCAGGTCCATACCGGGGCATATGGTCCGCACGTTCAAGGGGCAATGTGACGAGAATGCAATTTTGTGATGATGAGGGAAACTGCGGACTAAACAGCCTAGTGACCGAAATGCCACCGTCAATTAGCTCAAGGGGCTACCTCGGAGTATCAAGCACCATGGACTTTATGTGCCGCTCCTCAGAATCACAGCGCAAAGCCGTGCAACATAAATTGAGTCATGTATCGCTTTTTTAACATGGCTATCGCAAAGATATATCTCAGAAATGCTGTGGATTGTTTCTTTTGTCGTTTTCCGTCACGGTCGTGGTGCTTATGACACCACTGGAGTCCCCAAACCTCAGCAGCCTCCAAAGCCCAGTTAATTCTCATTTCTTCTCCGTTAAAGTACGGCTACCTCTATTCCAGCATGGGATCGATTACTATTCCTCAGCCATTGCTAAGGCTGCAGCAAGAAGTTGAAGCTGTGCTTCGAAGTACGGATTTTGCAACCATCGCATTCATTCTCCAATCTCATTTTTACTACGACGTTGAAGCGGTTTTAGAGATTCTTAACACGCTCCCAACGGCACATCTCAATCAGATCTATTTTTCTCTAGGTTTCAATGCGGATGATGAGCAGGTTCGCACGGAGAAGATACCCGAGAAAATTAAACTTCGATGCGAGATATTCTCTGAGGAACCTGTACATGTACGGGTTGTGTTCACCGAGTGTCCGACCTCGCTGGCTGAAAGGATTGATGAAGCATGCCGGTCCGCTTTTCATCAGGTTTATTTCTCTCGTTGGCTTGCGGCCGCTCTGAGCAGAAATGTGAGCATCATGGTAGAGGATCTGCTATATGGGTTCAGAAATCTGGGCGAGCAAATCAACACTTGGCTCGATATGGGTGACATTTCTTGGAAGGATTGCCAAACCATTAAGCACGTAAGTTAAAGAATATCCGCATACTGTACCTATTTTACTAACCTGAATACTAGAAATTAAGGGGGAATTTACTCGCTCAGAGTGTGGTGCGATACGGAATGGATCTTTATAGTCAATTACCTTGGCTTCGACGTCCTCAACTCGGTTTAGATATCACTCCTATCCTTGAGCCGCTGGCACAATTTCTCGATGGTCTTTCACAACACCAGGGGCTTATTCTTTCTCGGACTTTAATGTTGGGGTTGCGATTTCAATTGACCTATGAGTCTTCTTTTGCCAGTATACCTAGACTCCGTATCGATCTCGACCTTTTCGACGATATTCAGGCCATACCGATTAAAGACTTTGCTGAGAAACTTACGGCTTTAGATCGGAGTTTACTTCGGACGAGCTCCATCGATAACATGACAAGCTCTTGGAATCAATGTTATCGTGATGTTACATGTTACATTCGCCGAAATCCCAATGCCGTTACAGACTTGCGGGAACTTGCAAAGGTAAGAGTGACTGATACTTATAGACTTTTTCGAGTGCTAATTTACTAAGCATCTTTATGACAATGGAAATTATCATAGACAAACAGCTATTCTCTCGGCTATGCAGCAGCAACTTAACGAAAATTCCCCGGCATACAGCATTCTCGATCCTGATGATTCGTATAGAAATTATCATCAAACTGTTTGGACTAGGCCCGGAATTCCATGGTCAGCGGTTCATGCTGCGCATATAAAAATGCTAGAACAGCAAATTATGCTGCTAGAGAAAAATCTCCTTGAAGAAAGGCGCTCTCTTCAAAAGAGCATGCCCATTCTTACTCTTTCTAGGAGGATGATGCAAGGCTTTTGGAATGTCTTTGGACTCTGTGTCCCTATTTCAACGGATGACGAATACTAAAGAATTGGAGCATTGCCAGCTTGTGACAAGGTATAGTCAGTGAATATGTTAAGATTCGGTATTGCTTAGTCTTAGTCACATAGATATCTCAACAGGTCAGCCGTTTGTTGCCCATATAATGTAAAATAGGCTGAACCTGCACGGTGAAACTGCGAAGATGGAGCTCTTCATTTTTGCCCTTACCCCGTAACCATTGAATGTCCAGAGCCAACTAAATGGGATAACATTGGTAGGGCCCACATATGCACTGACGCCTCATGTATCGCCGGCCCGTCACGCTTAGGCGACGGGGAAATGTGGTTCAAGCAGACTAATAATGAGCGCATGCATCATTACCGTTGATGAGCGTTATAGTACGGTCATGAAGGCTACTCACACTAGTAATGGACAAGGCTAAGACCCTGATTTGTAAATGGCAAAGCGATTGAGGATACGCGGGTCAATGTATAAGAAGCTCAGTGAATGCTATTTCTTAATAGGCGCATTTCATGCCGGTCATATAAAGAGTACATCCCCCTGATTTTGGCAACCGATTGACCCAAACTCTCAGTTTGCAGCTCAATACTTTTTGAGGTGCTCATTATCGTTGAATTCTAAACTCATGACCCCTAAAAACGTCTTTTATTCGGCCATGTTCAAATATCCCGGAAACGATGCCCAGGTCGATCTACCTCTCCATAGAAACAGCACACTGGCCCCTCTATATCCAACGGCGGAGGAGCGACACCATGAAGCCACCGTCCAAGTCACTTCATCAATTAGACCAGAATCTCACTATGAAGGTACCCCTCAACCTTTCTTATATTCAACAACGATCGAGCAACGCCATCCAATCGTTCAAGCCTCTTTACCTTCGATCGTATCGGGACAATACCATGACGCTGAAACCTCAGTCGCTTTCTCGGTCACAGGAAAGCAAAGTCATGAGAATAGCATTCCGGCCGATGCAGAACCCGGAAATCTGACTATGCATTGCTATGAAGATGATGCTCAGATCAATATCAACGGATACTCGGTCATGCAAACCGGGGATATTATGCCCTATCAAACCGTCAACATGCTTTTTGAATCTCAAACGGGAACAGGTATAAAACAATTAATACCTTCGTTGATGTGTCCAACACCGCTAATCAACTTTTGCACTTCAAATAGAACTGAATACAAATGTTGAAAGCGAAGCGTTCCTTGGTCTCATGAACACGGCCACTCTCATGCGTCCTGAGGCCATAGTCCAAACCGGCACAGGGTCTGAACACACTGTATTCTATGATCACTATCCAAATCGGCACTATGGGGATGGCATTCAGGTCGGTACATGTAGTTTCGTCGGATATCCTTGTGGGCCTGATCTCCGGTTTTGGGAGGTGAGGCAGAATCAAGAGACATTTTCAGTTGAGCAGGGTGACGACACGATGAGCACACTCGGCCAATACTCCACTGATGTTGTGTTCAACCTCCATGCTGAGGCATTGCCTAAGGCTATCACGCCCGATACCCCTCATCAAGCTGGTTTATACTCGACCACGCTGAAGCGATGTCATGAAGACGAAACCCCAGCCGCCTTACCGACCACAGGAAAGCAAAGCCATGAGAATAGCATCCAGGCCAATTCATGTAATGCCGCCGGACACCCCTGTGAGCCTGACCTCTGGCCTAAGAGGATGAGACAGAATGAAGAGACATTTTCAGTTGAGCAAGACGATGACACGACGGGCACTCTCGGCCAATACTCTACTAATGTTGTACCCAACCCCGACGCCGAGGCATCGCCTAGGGTTATCACGCCCGATACTTCTCATCAGGTTGATTTAAACTCGGTCGTGCTGAGGCGATGCCATGAGGGCGATGCTCAAACTGGGCCTAAAGCTTCGGCCGCTGATGGGTCCATGAAGTGCTCTATCGGTTTATCATCCGGGAGGCGATGCAGCGAAACTTTTACTTCGGCGGAATGTTTGCATGAGCATCAATTATTAGCTCATGCTGAGAAACAGAAGTCATGCCCGATATGTCTCAAAGTATTCTTCTCGATGAGGAAGTTTGGAATGCACATGAAATTGGAGCACGATGGAAAAAGCGCCTGTGACATTTGTGAACAAATGTTCAATTCTGTCAATGCTGTGAGGAACCACAAAAACAGGGTTCATCGTGTACGATGTCTTTTACAATTGGCATCAGGGAAGATATGCGATCGATATCACAGTCCATCTGATGTAGATCAACATAGATTGTCAACTCATTCTCACCTCAAAGCACAATGTGATTCTTGCAAGGAAATATTCTTTTCAGAATATCACCTTGTCAAGCATGAAGCAGAGGCTCATGGGGGTAATATGGTTCACTCCTCACCTCTCAATCATCAGGGGATACATGTAGGAGGATACAATAAATCATACAGACCTGGATACCCGATTGTGCAAATTGATCCGCCGCTTGAAGATACAGAGAAATCAAAACAACAGTGTCCAAAATGTGGGAAAAGATTTATCAATCTAATTCAGCATTTTTCTAGAACTCATCTGACATGTCATTCAAAGGTTCGTGGAAAGTCATGCAGGAGACTATTTTCTTCACAGAAAACATTGGAGGAACATCAAAGGCTGGATCATAGACAAAACACATCAGCACTATTGTGATGAAGAGGCCTCCTTTAAGGGCGGATTCTGGTCTCATATGAAAAAAAGGCATGATAGCCTCCAATCTGATGTGTCACAAGAGGTAGTTGGGATTCAGGATACATAGGAACATGATGGCAAATTACTTCATTCTGACACCATGGTTTTCAATCACATATATATTGAAAATGTGCGGTAGAGGAACGAAATGTGATACATACAGCAAAGTATGTGGCTGTGACTGAGCTAACTTACTCTTCAAAATCTCTAAAGAAAAACATTCTCAGCCTGCTGCCTATCACCGAAGTGATAATTGAGCGTGTTGGCATTTTAACAACAGATAATTACTGTGTTCTTGTGCTAATGCCAGCTGATCCCTGATTGGGATGGAGAATTATTATTGCAATCTTTGTTGTACGTCTGTCTGTGTAAAAACACAATGATTGATAGCAACAAGTAATAATAGTGAAGAAAGCAACTGTGCTAACTGATACCTTCTTTCCACCCTCACCCGCTGTCAGTCTGAGCGACATCCAAGGCTACGAGTATCCTGACCCGATAACAGTGCCGCCCTTTACCTCTCAAGAAGTCAGGAAAATTGTTGAACAGCTAAGCACAGACATGGCTCCAGGCCCGGATGGCATATCTAACCGGATCCTCAAAGCGACTAATGAATTGCTAAACCCCTGGCTGACGAGGCTCTTTGACTGCTGCATAGAGGCGGGATACTGCTCCTCCCATTTCAGAGAGGCCAAAACCGTGACTCTAAGAAAGATAGGCAAGTCAGACTACTCAACACCAAAGGTGTACAGGCCCATCGCGCTACTTAACACACTGCTCTCAGATCATTGCTTTGAAGACTGCAAGGGCCAGGGCACTGAGACTGCCCTACATGCAGTCATGAAAGCTATCACAACTGGCTGGAAGGCAGGTAAAGTGATGTCAGCTCTATTTCCTGATGTCTCTGAGGCATTTGATGACATCTCACACCAGCAGCTGCTAGTTAATCTGTGGAAAAGATGTATCCTGGGCCCTTATGTCAACTGGCTGAGCAGCTTCTTATGGAACTGACACACAATGCTAGTAACAGTTGAATACACACTGCCAAGCACAGCCATCAACACAGGAATATCACAAGGATCCCCAGCCTCCAATGCTATACATATTCTATAACACAGACCTAATGACTGGCGGAGATCCTGACTCAATATTTAACACAGATGATATTGACTATATAGACAATGTCAGCATTAATCCAGCAAGCCTGTCAGAGCAACAGAACTGCAAGACTATAATATCACTATAACACATGGTGCAAGGAGTGGGTCAGAACTCACGCGTCAAAGTTCAAATCCTCAAAATTTCAACTAGTCCATGAAAGGCATACCAGCATGTTAGTTAATCTAAATCTGAACTGTGACCAGACAACTGGTCTCAGCAAGCAGCTCAGCCAAGCTCCTCAGGTCAGCTTAAATAGTCATGTGACATCCAGGAACATCTGCATCAATAAATCAACCACCAAGCAGCTTTAAGTCATATTGTTGAATTCTACCATGTATTGAGATTACTGCTTGTATTGCTCTGCTCTTCTAATTCCAGATTTAGGGAGATCTTGTATAAACAGAGATTTCCTTCTTGGCAGAATGTCAGAATTGGCTTAATTAATTCTTCTGACCCTCTATGCTGATATCAGTAATTTTCTTCAATTCTTCTATTAGCTGATTTAAGCTGTAATTTCTAACACACTTCTTCAGCTTGAATAAATCTTTCAGACAAGCTGAAATCTTCTGAACAAGCTTGCTTTATCAGCTTTATCAGCTTTATCAGCTTTATTCTCTTTATCTGCTTTTTCATTTATAATTATATTCTCTTTATGATGCTTGTGAGCTCATCATTCTTTGATTTCTGTTATGAGATTTTCTAGATCTAATTGATGATAAAATCATTGAAATTGTGAGAATCTGATCTCTAACCTCATCATCTTTATTCTTCTTATTGCTCTCATTACTTTTATCATCTTTATTCTCTTTGTTATTCTTATCATCTTCATCAGCTTCATTCTCTTTATCATTTTTGTCATTTTTATTCTTTTTGATATTCTTCATATCTTTGATCTTTTCATATTTTTATTCTCTTTTACTCTTTCATTTTTTGATTTCTTTGATTCTTTGATACAGCTAGTATTTTTGTTATTCTTCTTGTTTCTGTGAACATCTCACAAGATGAAACTTGTTGAAATAAAACTGAAGCTTCTGAATCAGAAGAAGTTTTCAGCATCAGAATCTGTATATAAACAGTTTTTGTTTCAGATTTTATTTCTGTAAATCATCTTAGTATTTCATTAACTTAGTTATCTAGTACAGCAATAAAATTCATTTCTCTAGCATCTAGATTGAGCATCTAACATAATATTAAGATTTATACTTATCTGATTTTTATGAGATTCAAGATTAAAATCTCAAAACAAAAACAATAATACAAAATAAAGAAATCACACATGAATTGATAATCAACAGATAACAATTAACTGATATAAAGAAATATATCAAAAATAATTAAGAATAACAGATCATACTACTTCAAATATCAAATAAATATTAAATTAAAAACTTCTTACAAAAAATAAACAGTACATTAAGAATAACAGATCATACTACTTCAAATATCAAATAAATATTAAATTAAAAACTTCTTACAAAAAATAAACAGTACATTGCAGCAGAATCTGCAATTACAAAAAATCAGTTCAGAAAAACTGTTTAACAAAATATCAATTGAATATATCAGAAAATTAGTAAAATATTAAATAATGTGAGAACAGTTATCAATCAGACAAGACAGAAAAGAAATAGTGCACAGAATCAAGTTCTAGTATTGATTCAGAAAATTCAAGAAATAAATACACAGATTAATATTTTAGTTAAGAAAAAAAATAATCTTCAACAAGTAGTTAACAACATGATTATTCATATTAAATTAGAAACTGAAATACAAGATAAATTCAGTAAAATAACAGATTCAGAACATCTTTCAGATAAAAAGAATTCTCTATTTAAATATTAACTTTCATAAATAAAAAATAAGTTGAGAATCAACAGCAATCATTTTTCAGATGAAGACAGTATAGTTACTTATATTGAAAATTAAATTAAAGAAAATACAGCAAAACATCTTGCATCATGAATAAAAAATAATCATTCTGAAATCTTTTTATCAGATAATGAAATTTTTAAATACTTGCAGAATATTTTTAAGAATCTCAACAGACTGATATGAATCAAGTCTGATTATCAATATTTT